>JADWOT020000001.1:25036555-25075062 GCA_036345935.2 Taenia hydatigena | reverse complement strand
AAAAAGAACTTGCTGTTTGTTTGCTTTAACAGTTTTTTACTTAGCAAAACTGGTTTACATGCTTTCGTCCGATGATTTGGATGAGATGTGCCAAAGATCATTCGGTACCCATCGGCACTTGACACAAATGCCGATTAGTGTAACAGCTCAACTTTTGATGCGCTTTTAGTCTCTGGTTTAAAGCGTCAATCTCGAAAACCCTAATCATCAGTCAAATTACTCGATGAAGCTTGATGACGCAAAATTAGTCGCCGATACAGACAATGGCATCACGTTGGGTTTGATGGCAAAGCAAGATATTCGCAAAGACGGTAGCATCAAAAACCCAGCAAGCTAGGGTCGAATTATGAAAGGGTGAAAAATTGCAGTGGGTACGAATGAATATTGGTAAATATATTAGTAACTACATTAGTGCATGTGTCTAACAATTTGCAATGTGATAGGACTACTAATACTTCACACCTCCTGAGGTTCAGTGTAGAAAGTTTGGCTTCCAAACTTTCAGATCTCCACACTCACGAAACACGCTTCTTCGTCGGCATCGGTCGTTGGTACCGTGCCCCCAAATTTGTGTGCATGAGCTCTTAGGTCTTCCTTGTAGCCTTTTGGTCGACAGCCATCCACTTGGTAGTTATCTCACACGTCGTGCATATACTCTGCTAAACTTTTGATGTCCTCCCGTTTCACCATCATCCACTTTTAATTTTATTTTGTAGGCGTAGATTTCTGGAAGGGTTCTGACTGCTATTCTAATCCTCTTTTCTTTATCTTACGAGTCCAACTTTTCTCCATCTATCAGCAATTGATGTACCGCCTTCTCCGACAGAAGACCCTTCTCCTTCTTGATGATGATGCTGTCATCACATTGAGAACACCATTTTCACCATTTTCGAAGGATACCTCAATCCGAGGTACACTGGGCGGTGCAAGCAAGATATCTGACAACTAGAATTTAAATAACAAACTGAGTTCACCTGTCATCGTACAATCATCCTCATACAACTGCACTAAACCACTTGATTAATTGCCTGAATATGTAAAAAATGTCTTTGTCTCCTTTTTATTGTCACCGCACTGCCGGTCATCTTCATCCCCAATGAGAGTGAAGTTGCCTCCATTAACACCAATTTCTGCACCTCTACCAACTTTTCACCAACCAGAATGGACGTCAGCTATGCCGCATCGTGTGCCACTGCCTGACCGAATTTATGGAACTATTCAACTGTATGCCTCCAAAGAATCCCAGCAACGATTGTTGTATCTTTGGAATGCGCGTCGAACCGCCTAATATCACTATTCTTTAGACATCATTGCTGTCCATCTTTGCATCATTTAAGGCCTGTTTTATCGGATCCAGGGGTTTGCATGAGAGTCGCACTGATTTCATTGGCCTCAAACAACGCGTCTACGTCTCCGTATGGGTGTCCAGAATAACTCACCATCCTCAATACCACCTCACATGTCCTTCTCAGCCGATAGCTCTCCCGTTAGTAGTCAAGTCTTTTTTCTTGTGCATTTGTCCAAACATCTTGACAAAATGACAGACCATTCGAGAATCAAAGCCATCGCCACCCCAGTCTGTGCCACCTTCAGTCGACTTCACCTTAACTGTTCCATCCGTGATGGAGAGGAGGGACACATTGAAGACCTCACCACCCCAGTCAAAGACGAGCCCTCTGAGCTGCTAGTTAAAACTTTTGTCCAAAACATATGCAATGGCAGCTGCTGTGAGCTCATTGACCATCTGCAACATCTCTAAGCCTACAACTTTGCGGGCATCCATCGTCGCCTGCCACTAGGCGTCATTGAAGTATTCTAGCAACTCGATTGCCGCATTTGTCGTCTGCTTGCCTATACACACGTCCGCTGCCTCTCTCATCTTCAGCAGCACCACAAAAAATTGTCCTTTGCAAAAACCGCCTTGAATCACCTCGGTACTCTACCTCGGCTGTCAGCTTCTCTTGCAAACTTATGGCATCCAATAAACAATGCTCCATGCCATTTTGCACCATCAATCGTTGAAATCGTGTCCGATCGGATGCCTTGAATCAAAAAACGTATTGATTGGGTTCAGAGCCGCCTGAGTTTTCATTCATAAAGACAACATTGCTTGTCGTTGTTCGGCAAACTTAAACGTTGGCAGTTAAGTCCTCCTTGCCCGAGATCAGAATGCTCCGATGCACGAGAATATTAATCCAAACTTAATACTGATGGCTGGATCTGTCAGAAGGCTTTTGATAGATGCGCACATGCTTACAGCCAGAGCCAATAATGATTGCTTCCATAATCGCCACAACCTCTTACATCAAGCGCAAGTTATAATAAGGAGCATTCTTACGGTACGCGTTAAATATGATTATGCTTTCATCATACCAAACCTGCCAACATTTCACGCTTCATCTTACTAGCTGCCAGCTGCAGGCTATGATATAATAACTTTTCATCCTTTTTACAGTTGGTATTTTCAAAGTCGCCCCAAATTTTTGATGATAGCTTAGTTTCATCATTTAGGTAAGAGTTCTTTTATGCGAATTTGTATGTTTTCCTTTCGGCAGCGTAAAAGTTTTGTTTGGTTTTGCATCTCCTGTTGCCTCTTTGGTCGCCTCCACTGGATCTCAATGGATGGCGGCTTTGAACGACGCTTACCGGATTCGGTTTCTGGTAGCAAACTGGGCAAATCATGGACCTGTCTCATTGCGGAGTTCGGTATTAAGGTCTTTTTTCGCGGGTGAGGACAACTACGTGTAGGGGAGGAGGAGGAGGAATTAAACATCCCCTTACACTTTGTTCTTTGTTGTGGGGGCAAATTTAGGACTCTGTGTGTCGATTCGATTCTGGCGACATTTCGTGTTTGTACACGCAGGTTCGGTTGTGATTGTGGGGGCGGCTTTGAGTGCATCAGCGATGATGGCCTTCTTGGCGGGTTGTTGAGAGCACCAGTAGCTGCGGGATTAATGCGCAAAGCCTTATGAACGCAGTTTCTGCGCATAAACTCTAACGGGCTCATAAATGTAATCACATAGGTGACTTTCGGCGCGGAAATGTTGTGATTTGGCGGTGGCTTTTTCTTCCTTATCATACGTCTTGATGGTTTAGGCTTCCTTTTAGGACACTTTTTTGTCTTCTGCGCCGAAGAGCATTTTTTAAAAATGGTAGCGAATATTTCCGCATCTGTAACATTGAGGCCCTCAACATCTCCACAGTTCGAGAGATCACTGCTGTCCGTGAAAATATCGCTTTTTATCATCTCGTCGGTACTTTCTTCACGGCTCTGAATAAGTCGTATTCTCTTTTCTTCCATTCTACGCACATCTTCCGGCCGCGGCCAAAAGCGAAATTTTTGCACAGGTTGTGTTTCTTTGACACCCTTTCCACGCGGATACATTTCTTTCTGCCTTTCTGTTGATAGCTTTCACAAGTGGTCACGCGAATCGATTAACCTCACATGACACTTAGGCCGTTCAATGAGGCATCACGCCGAGCCAAGTGACCGGACATTCTCCTTTCTGGCAAGCTGTCCTCTCTGCGACCTCCTCAACCGCTCTCGAATGTTTTATGTGCCAGAAGGGAAAATGTCTGAGATGGTCTGTGTCTGCAGTCGGGTTGTCTGTGTTGGCATAACCGGTAGAGAATACAAGCGGGAAAGTCAATGCGCTGATCTTATAAAATGACGTTTCGTTAAATGCTCAATTACGTAAGTGCGCATCTCTCTGACTGCGGAAGTGGATAAGGAAGAGATGAGCTAGACCTTCGGTTGATGTCAGCGTGTAATTTTTATTAGGCTAATTTCAAGTATAAATCTCGTGTGCTAAGTCCGTACTGCCTGGCACTCCAAGGCACATTTTTGAGGAAATCAAACTTCCTTTAACTTTGCAAGCAATTGCCAAATTAGTCTGGACTCTTCTGGCCCCATATAAGGCTGAAATAAAGCGTCAATTATGGCCTACCATTCTGTAAAATTGGGAAACGCAACTAGTTGTTCAACATTATTGTTCTCCTTTTTACACATTGCTGGCTGAAGTGTGGAAATTATGAGACTTCATCAATGGAGCAGCCTAAGCTTCCAAAACATTGTTGCTGATTTCAACGCGCTAAAGCACTCACAAGCTCTGCCGCAGAACTATTTTCAGCATTCATCAATAAAGTTCTCGTACTCCATTTATGTCTATGAAGAAGACTCTGGACCTTTTATGGGCACTTTATCATAGTATCATATAGTCAATCATGCGGTTGTTGTCGCGCTGCTATTCACTAGGCCGTGACAGAGGAACTCGCAGTAAAAATGGATGCAATTAAGTCGTCGCTGACGGTTGCCTTTTGCACGATATGCATTGTCTCATATTTTTCAAACTGATTATTGAAGCCCACCATAACTATAATGTGTTTCGAAATGTACGATAATCTCAATGTGATACATAAAGCAACTACAACTCGAAAAAGGCATGCTCGTGAAAGAAGTTTAAAACTTATCAACAACGAATACTACAGCAAGTTCAATTTAATTTCCATTTGAGCATGTCACAACACGGTGTACTAGCACAAAATCATTGCAAAATAGCAATGGACTTACCGCTAATGAAGAGAACATCAGTGAAGGCGCGTGCATGCTTCGTTTGCTTTCGAATGCCCACGGCTTAATAGACGTTAGCGGCCTTCAGCACAATGCCAGTTTACTCCTCCTAGAATAGTAAGATGGTGAATTACGTGCTGCGCTTGAACACAGACTAGTTTATGTGCGTAGCAAACAATGTGCATTCAATCATCTACGTCTTAGTGAGTACGAAGCCCTAAAATAAATGAAGCAATTCAATCAGTTTCATCAGCACAGTATATGCAATTCAGCATTGTTATAACAGTGAGATTCCGCCGCACTTGTGCAAGATAGTAATGAAAAATTCCAAGGAATGTGTGCGTATGAGCCAGATAAGCTGCGAGGTCTACTTACGGAATATAATGTTCTCTGCTTAACGTAATGCTTCATACTCTGTGGTTAAAAATTAAGTGTCCTAAACTTAACTTCGTGAATTCAATTAAAATGATTCTTTTTTAGTTTTGAGATGTCACTCACGTAGGCGCTATGCATTTGTTTAGATGTGGCATCTAGTCCACGAGGCAAAGCGGGTATCTCAGAACAAGGATACCATTGTAGAGCAGCTTACCTTTGCCAATGCTAGGTGGTCCTAATGGTGGTACTAACTAAGTGGATTAAGTGTTGTTGAACTATGCTGAACCTGAGTGAATGTAAAGAGCAGACCTTAATGATTTGGCATCCACTTTCCTGATGTCAAATGCTCGGTTATGCGGATGCGATTACTTCGATGTATAGGGCAGGCTAGAGAGATTTCATAACTTTGCTGCCCCTTAGTTTGGATTTGCATCGATGCGTAACTGAGATGTCGTTATAACTGTCCTTAGAATATGCTGACGGTGGTCATACCACGCAGTCCTAAACACCGAAGTACATTGCTGTGCAGCAGCTGGTTGCAATCTTCCTCATTAACGAGTTGTAGCCCTTTCTAAGAATCCAGCAGTAGCATTCATCCAAAAAACGCACTCACGGCGTCTACTTTAGGCTCTGGATGTCCGTCTGCTCCGCAGACTTATGTTAGTGAGGTGGTGACGAGTAAATAAATTGATGGGTGGGGAGTATGTAGAGTTGTTTACCACGCTGCTGAAGCAACAAACAAAGGAGCTGCTTTCCTAGCGATAAGTAAATCTCCTGCCTTATTTGCGCAAAAAAATGCTCATTGAAATTAGTGGAAGAAAAGAACTACACAGGGTAAAATGGCAAGCGTTCCTAGGAGATAAGGACCAATGGTGCTCATTACATGAAAGGCAGGGCAACCAATTGAATGTTCCACAAGAGAGTGCCTATGCTTACACCAAATAAAACACTACGAAATACTTGACGATGATAAGCCAGAAATCGTAATTGGTAAAAATGGGCACGTCGAGCTCCTCGTGTTTGGTTGCTAAATCTTTGCACTACGAGACATTCAGCAAACCAAAAATGGACAGCAATGTCATCAGTTAAGATTGCAGGCTGTTCTATTCTGTCTAAAATGTAAAGCAAGTGTTGAAAGGCTTTTCGTTCCTCATTTCTTCTGGCTTCGTCACCGAGGCTGGCGAGTAAATTGCCAGTCATAGTAAACAACTATTGTTTGTGAGAAAAGGCTACATGACTAAGCACTGAAGGGAATCAGAAACAAGAGGCTAGTGCCAAGGTGGACAATCAGCCAAAGTACTGTGACGGAAAAATAAGTCACGCCATAAGGACGCATTTATCAGCAATGCGGCAAGTAGTCAAGGTAAGCTTCAACAAATCTGCTTCACTACATCCACTTTAGCTTTCATTTGCCAAAATGCTCACCGCATTGGCTGCAGACTAATACAAGACTGCTTTACAGTCAAAAAGTTATGTGTATGTGGTGACGAAAACCGGATTCTATGGAATGGTTAGGTCGATTTAGTGTCAAAACCCCAAAAAATGTATGCAGCTTTCATTTCAACTGCTTACTACATAGCCGCTGGGTTTAAATTAGCATAGTACAACAAGTGACCCCTCCAAATGTTGCTCACCACATTAAATTGAATAAAAAAGACTTCCTTTGCAGGAGTTCTGGCTTACGCATGCTCCTCCTTGGTTTAAACAGAAGAAAGCTAAAATCTGCGAACTAAATGAAGTATTGTTTCATACATATGCCTCATCTACGCAGCAAAGAGTGGGATCGGAACGCGAAATAGAGAACAGCACCCTCCTATATCTGTCCCAGCTTGCTTTCCGCCTCTAAGCTAATCAACCAATGTCAATCAGTTCTAACTTTACGGTAATCAGATGAGGAATGCAGCAATTCACTTATTCTCTCTTCTCCTTCTTCAAGGTACATGGGCACTCTTATAAACGTCACAAACAATGAGGATTGTCAAGCCTCTCTGCAATTTCTACCATCCCAATTAAAGCAATGTAACCTTTGCAGCGCATAGGTGATATAAAACCCAAAGAAAACTGATGAGAGCAAAGCTTCTTATGTGTCGCTTACATTGATTTACTAGTACACAGAGAGCTGATAACAACCGTTCAAAGTACGATCTATTCTTACCCAAGTAATGTGCGAAGATGTGGCGCCACCACATAGCTCCCAATTTTTGGCACGGTTGTGTTGTTGCAAGAAAACATTCCATGAGTGCAAGATTCTTTTTTGTAATATACAAACGCAGCCAATGCGCCAACAAAAAAATCAACGCACCCACCGTTGATCGTGAAATTCGGTTAATAAAATTACTCAGCCTATGGAGCTTTAATAAGGAAATAAGCACTCAGTGCGGTTGATTTGTTCTTTTTGAGAAGTAAATGTGTTGGTTAAATACAGTTGTGCACTCGGCTGACATTGCATAAAGTCGGAATTTAAAGAGTATTCGAATAAAGATTTGCTACTCACGAATGCATATTTATGTCTCATTATTATTCATATGTCTTCATTTATGCATCGAGCCACCTTAATGACCGACGACTCTATTGAGGCTAACTTGCTGGCTAGCAAGAGTGGTCCACCAACACAGTCTTGTCAGAGTTAGTTAACCACCATGTGCATTAATGCAAACAAACACGCTTAACACCCACTCTATTGCTATGCAGCACTAATTCATGAGAAGGGGCCAAAGGCTAGGCTGTTTAGTCGCGAGAGGGCTGAGCATGTGATACTAAATTTCGCGCCACCTGCTCTCCTTGAGAGAGCAAGGACTGGTACTTTGCACCTGCATCGCATAGGTTTATGCGTGATAATTCAACGAGGTCAATTACTAAAACAGTGGGCTGATCGTGATAAAATAATGCGCCTCTCATGATTCCGAGGCTAGCGGCAGGTGCCGAATCCGCATAATTCTTAACTATCCAAAGGCTTTATCCCCTACTTCTACTGGCCTTGGCACAAAATCAAGCCAGATCTGTGTCTATGTCACCACTCTACTGACTTTGATTAAATATTATGCGCTCATCACGAGAACAACTTCGCACCATCAATTTCAATTACACCCAGGTCTACGGAACCGGCTGAAAGCATTTAGAAACAATTTCCTACTGACTGCTGACTTAAAGGAACGCAATTTTGCAAAAAGAAACGCAGAACGCTATCAAACAGCAGCAAATACGCAGCAGAAGTTTTCCAGTGAGCCCCAGTCTCTCTTTCCCTAGGCTTCTTTCCTTGCATCTTCCTCTCTTTCAAGGTGTAGCCACTGCTGATTAACTTTGCTTTTTCGAAGCACTATTACTCAACGTCGTTAACTCCACGCAGGCATGAGCATCGCAAACAAAAGGGAACTAGTAGTAAACTCACAAAATATTTTGCTTATTACTATTAGCTCCAGGCATGCGATCGGAGCATCAGGGCATAAACTTTAGACGTTAAAGTGTCTGACTCACAATAATAGTAGCAATAAAACAATAAAAATGAAAGCATGCTCACCATACTAAAGCATCAATCTAAGAGGCATCGAACGCGGAAGCAGATGGAAGGTTTAGCATTGTTAGACTGAGTTGGGTATTCACCTGTCGAAGCAAGGCGTGCCTAGAGTAGACGGTAAGCACGAAGCCGTTTGGGGAGAATGGAGGTGAGGAAATGGGCAGTCTCCGTGTTCATTCTTAATCCAACGATGACAAATGTGACCTGGGTGTGGACATTTTAATTGTGGAACATTTGGAAGTAATGGTGGAGTAAATCCATCTGTCAGCAAGCCACTTACCTAATATCCATATGCTCCGATGGGACAAAATCGGTCGTTTAGAAGCAGGGCAACTTTGTATACTGTACGCCGTAAACCACCAGCCAGTGTACAATGCCACTTATTTTCAGAGCTGCAGTAGTGAAAGTGGAACCGCGTGCCTTCGCTCCACTGAATATGCTAGCATTCACAGATAAATTAGATAATACGACCATAAACTATTTTTCGCCCCGAAGAGCCTTATTCATTCTAGACATTCTACGAACACAAGCTACCATGTATCATTACTTACTTGGTCCACAGTATTGCAGGAGCATTTTGAGGGTCTCAGTGAAGGCAGCTTGTCAGACACGAGGGTGCTCACCCACCTGGCCTACCGTACTGCTTCACTGATTGGCTTGAACTGCGCATGTGCTTTATTACTTCGCATGACCAGTTTTAACAGCATCAACAGCAAGTTGGGAGGAACATATCGACGAGGAAATAATTGATGGAACTCCACTTAACCAGACATTTTGCCTTTTATCAAGACACAAAGACATGGTGGGAATAGAAAATAAAAGAATGCATCTTTTAAATGCTGTGAAGAGTGCAACGCTGAGTCAAGAGAAGTAGAGATTGCATGGAGAGCAGTGATCTGAATAACCACAGAGGTTTGCTTCACCGTTTTCGAAAAATCCCGTTTGATGTTTTACATGCAAGTCTAATCCATCGGGATAGGTGATAAAAAAAGAATTCACCGCCAAATCACATGAAATCCGCACGAATACCACCTACGTCATAACATGTATGAGCGCGCTAGAGTTTATGCGCGGGAACTGCGTTCAAAAGAGTTACTTGCTTGTTGTGCAAGTGTCACCGCCGCAATTAGCAGCACTGCAAAGAGGGCAATAGTCGAAGTATGCCATGTCAATTAGAACCAGGCGACTTTCGGTGGTGTGAGGAAGCCTTTTTCCCATTGCCTTCCCATCGCCATCGTTGCATCAATCAGCCTCAGTATGTGGAGGACACCGTTCGTTAGAGATTTCTGGCGCGCCAGTTAAAAGCGCGCAATAGAGCACTACATCCAACCTCCACTGCCGAGCTAAACGTTCATGCTGGATGGTCCTATTGTATAATTACTACCATTATAATCAGCGACCAGTAAGGATTTTGCTTTTAGATATCGGTAGGGTTGGCATCAGTAAAGTGATGCAAATTTTTCTTCTTTGATTTTGCATAAGCTCCTTTAATGAAGTAGAGAATTCCTTTGTGATCGTTGCGCCCTATCAAAATAGTGGCAATCGTTAATCGTGGATGAACAGTGTAGACTCTCACAATCCGCCAGGCTCAGCAATTTTGCAAGCCTTCTAGTCAAACAAGCAGTTCTTGTATGATCATATTGCTTACCAATTTGCTGCTACTACGTACATGAGGCTTTTCATGAGCGTCTACTCTATCTGCAAAGAAATTCGAAGGCACGTTTAAATTTGTACACAAGTAACTCAAGATGGATGATATTGCTCGAGACCACAACTTACATGGATAATCTGGGAATAGGTACTACAGCGAAATATGCGTAGGCAAGGAACAAACAATGAGACATTTGTGCATGGATGGGTAAACGAACGCAGGAGCAAGGTGGTCATAGGCATCTCCTTCATCATCAAGCCAGAGATGGATAGAACACGAAGGGATAAATACTGGGACAGGCATACTTCAACTAGGTAACACGTGGATACAGGTAGGAGAATCTGAGTCCAGAAAACTTTCAAGTAGCCTGATTATGTGGCATCTTTGTAAAAACTTTCTTTCACCGTGAAGAAGGAGAATAAAGGGGTGGCATGTGGCACCCGATACTAAGACGATGTTCGCCTACTGTTAGACATGACTCAAAGCAGCTCTGTTGAAGTGCCATTTGAAAGCATTTGATGATACGAGTTTACAAACCTTCTGTTGGGGCTGCTTCATGCAGGACACAATCCATTCACAATGCAGAAGTGAGTTGGTGTGGATTTACTGATTCTCGAGAGTGCGATATCTTGGTCACAACACGTAGAAAGGGGTGATTGGTTAGGAAAGATGAAGAAGTTGTCCTTGTGGGATGGTTTTATTCGCCACTACTACCATTGTGATGCTTAGTGGCGCTCTCGCACATAGATTGCTCTCAAATGAAGTCGTGTGCGCGAGTGCCCTGCATCTCATCGATTTCTTCCAATCAGTCAACCAATCCGCAAACACTCCGGAACGAAAGCTCGCATCGATCAATACTTTATAGATCGATTAACGTGGATTAGTCAGCGGCAAGGAGAAAGTTAAGAGCATTATTCGAAAATCAATTCACTCACTTTTGCTATCACCCACTCTTCTTCCCAGTAAATATGGACTGTCGGGTAGGATTGCGCGAATTCGTGGCCTTTCACCGTGCGCTTTATAGGACGAATGTTATATCCTGGAAGAGCAGCATCTAAGCTGGTAGCCATCAATACAAGACACGAGGGGTGGCGTTTTACAATGTACATTTTTGGTTAAGTCAGATGGCACTTATGTTTATTTTTCTTGATGTTAACTTCGGTCCACACACTGTTTGTTTATGTTAACTCGTGTTTCTATGTCCTCTTCTGGGTCTCTTAGGTCTAAACCAAGTTGAGTGGAACAATCTTATGCACCAATGCTATTCTGCTTATCGGTGAAGCACACATTCGAGGGCACAACAACACTATTCACATATGAAGAAGCTGCAATGTGGTACAGTGATGCAGCGCTTAGGAGGTGAGTGATGACGACCAATTTGGTAAAACTTAATTCAAACTTCCGCTTTTGGCCCTACAGAAAAATGATCAAGCTTTTTTTAAAGCTATTTTGTTGTACTTCCTGTTAGCAACGGGCACAAATTTTGGCACACATGTGAGATGAGAGTAGCAGAGTTGGGTTGAAAATGGTGCAGATACGGAGGAACTCTGTTTGACCAAGGCTATAAAACCACATCGTAGATCTCCTCACGTTTATCTTTCTAAGCAATTGACAAAGCAGTCAGCATTGCGCACCTGAAATTTGATCTCTGATTTATCCCTGCAAAAGGCTTTATGTCTTCCTCAGTTAAATGCTTTACAAAGTATCAACGAAGCCTAATTTAAATCAACACACTCAACCAACTTCACGCAATCCACATGACATTAATGCAAATCTGATTGAATTATCTATGTTTTTAGAAATACTTTATGCAACTTAGCATTTGCGTAGTTAAACGTGTGTATTTAAGCATGAATTAAACTTCGTACCAATAGCCAACAAAGTATTTACCGCATCAGGTTGATTAATTATGGCAGCTTGATGAGTGGCATACAACCTCGCTTTTCATGCTGCTTAAGTTTTGCTGATTCGGCGATGAGAAGTTTTGAAATGCTTGCAGAATTGGTGTCACCGGTGTGATCGGCGTGTTCTTCATGGCTGGGCAATCATAGCACCACCTCTGCGCGAGCCGATGATGCGGCCTGGTGGCGTAAAGCGATCACAAATTCAGTCAGATCTACTCCTTTGGACCTGGACTCTAAGAGCTGTTCCACTGTCTCTGAGTTGCCCCGTGGAAGTAAATAAAGCTAAGAGAAATAAAATTAGTGAAGGAAAGAGAAAGAACCGGTATCTAAATGCGATGCACATAATTTGAGCGGCTTTGATGGAAAGGTGAAAGCTAATTGATTTTAAACACACAGCGAAATTGTCTTCCCAACTTGCAAGATGGTGCCCGGATGGATTCTTTGATTGTGTTTGGTTGGGAGGTTAATGTGGCTGCTCTGGCAAGCAGACAACGGACAATTTCAGCATGGCCTGTCATAATGTCACGCCTTAGCGAAGTGAGTTTTCGTCCATTTGCCACTTTGAAGGCACCATCGTGGTTCAGAAGAGACATCGCGCACTATCAATCTCATCTAGCAAAATATCGCCATCCCTACTGGTCTGGTTGACTGATTCTTTGTGCTCCGGAAGCGCATTCGTTGCACGATAGCACCGGCTTTCGGGAGGTATCATGGACAGCGTCTTTCCTTCATTTATTTTAAGCACATTTGGGCTTACCTATGAAATACCAGCAGCATACACCTGGTTGAAGCGACCCGTGAACAGCTTCCTCATCATTGTCGCAGGGCGGCTTTGAACAACGCCATTTCCCAGAGTCCATGTGAAATGCAAGTGAGTTGCTTGTAATTTGTTGATTATAATCCAAGAAATTGACTTCTAACAAGCAGACTGCAAAATCAGTCAAAACAACTATTTATAAAGCTAAGTGGAGTTGAACAGGATGTAGGTCTTACTGTTAGAAGTGAAAAGAATTGCTATAACCACTAAGTATTAGGTTTCACATCTTTCTAATGGGATGCCGAGCAGATATATGCGGAGAGACATGCAAAGCTTTTCGGTGTACTCATCTTTGCAAATGCACTTTAACAAATCAGAACATTATATCACCACCCTCTGTTCATCTCGCTTGTCTATAAAGACTACGCGCCAGCCGGGTGATGCTTTGGACGCCTTTTCCATGATCAGGGTCGCTGTCTTTTGCCTTTCATTAATTATTCCGTTTCGCTCACGTGAGCCGCAAACATCCACAGCGTTTGGCATTCAGACATCAATAACGAAGTTCTTAACTACTTTTGTGTCCATAAACGTGACTTACGATCATTAACAATGCCAATGCCTAAAAATTTTTTGCACATCCGCTTATTTTAAAGCATAGAAATCGACTGTCCACGAAGTAAGGTTTGGCACTTTCCTTCAAAAGCTGCAGTTTTCACTGCAAGGGGTTCCATGCCTACGCTGTGTGGGGTTTTCTGCCTCAGCATCGGATTTAAAGTCCTATTTCCCTCATTTCACATTTCAACCACCAGTAGCACTTTTTAAAAAAAAAACATTAAAAATCCCTATAGATATCGTCTTTACGCTTATCAGCCTAAAGCTTTAGTGCTTCAAGTATTACAAACGAAGAGTTTTTATTATTCCTTACTGAAACAAAGACGTTCCTTCCTAGTCTGTCTAGACGCAAAAAACATCAGATTGTCTCCTAGGCAAAGGACCCTCAGTGTTTTTAGTAATTGTAAAAATGCATTACATGTCTTGCAGTTGGCCTACGTATTTGGATTAACCATAGTTTTCAAGATCAGAGACCTGAATTTGTGATAGGATCTTAAATGACGTTATTGCTAATGCTCTAAGGAATACCTCTAATTACAAGTGCCTAATTAAGATGCCACAGTTTTATGAAGACAGCGCTAAACGTTCCTGTTTTGGTTCGGGTGTCTCTTCTGAAGTGCAGATGAGGAAGGTGACTCAGCAGCTTCATTACAAGGCAAATGTGATTTTCTGCACCACCTAAAGTGATAAAGAGGAATTGGAGATTTTCTTGTCAACTTTATAAATCACCTTCTAGCACATTCTTTGCAAGCAGCATTTTTACTTCATTCGTATATTTATAAAATTGAAATTGTCACGAAACCACGAATCCAGTAATCAAAACGTGAGTTCGAGAAAGGTTAACGGAGCCTTGATTGCGACGATTCGAACTATGAAAATATGATGTTGCACTCGTCCGTGCTAATTTCTACCTAGTGATTTCTGCATAAAGTAGTCTAATGCTTGCGAAATTAGCATTTTATTTCTGATGAAATGTGCTTTACATCGGAATAAAGTCAGTTTATCAGGAGGTGTTGAGTTCTGTATTATGGACTCCATAGGTGTGGCAAACACTTATTTTATTCAAATGAAGACATGGATTTGTGATGCAGCCATACCTGAGTCATGGTTAACTGTCAACTCACCACAGCTTATGGTCAGACGTGGCTTGCCAGGGTGCAATTGCACCATATCAACTCACGATTCTTTTGTCGCTCGGCCTTATCTGAATGGACATTGGTCTCAGGCAAGCTGACTTGCTGACTTGGATGAGGCAATACCAACCAGGTTACTCAATTATGTATCTGTGAAATTTCAAATTGTGCGTTACCTTAAATGAAGCCACCTCTTAAGGATTCTGTCTTGCTAGGGTCTATGCGTTTAAGCGCCTTTGACTAGCCTATAATATGTTTTTCGATCAATGGGTAGCTATCATTCCTTAACTCGAATGCATCACATGCTAACCTAAATTGCACGACACCTTTAATCTACCGTTGCTGCTGTTATCGTGACGAGATTGCGACCATAACTGATGTCTTGATAAAGAAGGCATACCTCCAACTAACTATTTTGAGCAACCCTTAACAATTCTTTTTAAAACACTTTCCAAGTCAGTCAATATCAAGAGAAGCCTCTAACGTAGTCTTGGGCAAAGGAGAAATATCGGATTATATCATTCTGCGCATCGCCGGATTTCACGATAGCTTGATGTCGTGATTAAAAATAAATAAAATGGAAACGTTTGGTCTTAAACTCCTTAAAAACATTACATTGCTTCACTTGGATGTGTCTAAGAAACATGTTGACAGCTTGACTAACCTGCAGAATTGAGGATGTGATGCCGACTCTAAAGGAGTTGAGGGTGATTGCGGTGACGACCACATGGCAACCAAAAGACGGAGTATGCAGTTAGATGTTTTATGTATTTATGGTAATACGTTACGCGACTTTAGTTTCTGATCTTCTCTTGGGTGGTTAATCGAATTAGCAGCGCTTTATGAAGGCTGTACTATCCCAAGATTTACAAACTCACCTCTCCACAAATGAATCTGAGCATTAAAGCCAAATTTGTGCATTTTAATGTGTTTGGGTCTGAGCAGGACACTTTTTGTTAGAAAGCAGCTGACAGTTGTAATTAACAAACGAAGATAAACAGATTGGCGAGTCTGCTCTAGGAGAGTAATGATGTTATGCCGACTTAAAGCCTTTCAAAACGCTACTTTAGTTTCTGATCTTCCCTTGGGTGGATAATCGAATTAGCAGCGCTTTATGAAGGCTGTACTATCCCAAGATTTACAAACACACTTCTCCACTAATGAATATGAGCATTAAAGCCAAATTTGTGCATTTTAATGTGTTTGGATCTGAGCAGGACACTTTTTGTTAAAAAGCAGCTGACGGTTGTAATTAACGAACAAAATAAACAGATTGGCGGGTCTGCTCTAGGAGAGTAATGATGTTCTGTCAGCTTAAAGCATTTGAAAACGCATTGCTGAGTCTTTCGTAAGCATTTCCAATCATTCACCTCTTCGTGAGTTTAATTATTGCACCTGAAAGCGTGCACGAAACCATTAGCAACCAGTAGGTAGTTAGGCCTTTCCTTACCTTTTAATTATGCTGCCACCTTGGCCTGCGAAATCCATATATTATTCATATTTCCCTAGTTTATAGCAGGCTTCCTTTGTGATTGACGTGCTAGCACTCTACAAGCTCCAATTATTTTCGATAGAGCAATGGGTCGAGTTTCCGATTATTATTATTAAGGCGGTTGTGCAGGGCATCAGGTTCGGAAAGTATGTCAGACTTGTTACTCCACGACTAGGTAAGCTATTGGCTGCCATTGAATCAGCTTGTTGTCCAGATATGAAGCAGACTACCATGTCGATGTCATTGCCGCTGCATTTTGTACTGCCTTAAGAGGTTTACGAAATTTCCTTGGTTGACTATTGTATTCTTTATCGATACGAATGGATTCCAAAGGGCAGACGTGGTTTTGTGACGATTCGAATGGTCTGAGCAATTGGAACCAATGGGATAACAATTGCGTAAGGTGACGCCAGCCTCTACTATTTCTACAGGCGGCACCTATTTAAGCCGCAGAGTACGACTTAGCGCCTATCACTGCATTCCTCCATGTTGCAAGATCTAAACGAATGTGAACGTAAGATAACCTAAATCAGCGAGATCTATATATTCGCATTATGACCAGCACTATTAAGAAAAACAAATTGACTTCATTCTTTAAGAATCGCAATTTAATCTGCATAAAATTCGATAAGCTTTCTTAAATAGCGATGGCCGTGCCAAACCTCACTCCAATTTTTACGATGAAAACCCAGTAGAGGTTCTTGAAAATTTTGTGCATTCCATGAGCAAAACTTTCAATAACACACATGAATGCTTACTCTTGTCACGCATCAGACTAAAGAATTATTATTGGAAACCCAACCAGACTAAAGTTTACCGTAGACGGGTCCAGCACAAATGTACAAGCGATCATTCTACGAAAAGGACACCGCATTAACAATGGCCGATGCACACACTTGCATCAAGTCAATCTGTGTGTTCAAAAGCTTCATTTTTGAGACACGTTTAATTTCCTCTGATGGGTAAGGTGGTACCCTTTTTGACAGTCATTAAATTGCGTGGATGCATATTTCCAAGCTTTTTAATCCGCAAAAGATCTTTGATCACGTTACCAAACACAGACATGGGCAAATCATTGATGGAAGGGCCAAATGTACCCTACCTTGAGAATGGTGGCGGGAGGGTAAAAGAAATTCAAAGAATCCCAATGATACCTAATCTTTTACCAGAAGCACATAGTTACTCAATAACAAAGCCAGATTCATTTGCCACTATAATGATCCCCTTAGCGATAAAAATCACGGGTAGTTCTCATGCCTGAGTAATTTGTTTCCGAAGGATTGCACACTTTTTGGGTTAAATTTTTGCTGCAATGCTTGTTTGTGCATTTAAGCACGCAGACACCTTAACCTTCCTCTGTGGTATAGCAATTGACGCCATGCCAGAAGGCGTCCAATTTTCTCCGTACTTATGCGTCCATTCACGTCCCAATTACACTTCTCGTAGAGGACTGACAGAGAACCATCTTCATAAGTATTTCTGCATGGCCGGTAGACGAGTTTGTAAGAACTGCTCTATCGAGTTTGTTCTCTACGTCTGCTATTACCTGGTCGCTATGCCGATGCAGCATGTAACTGCCCTCGATTTAAGCAGCGCATCCAGAAATTAAAGTTCCGATCAAGTTCTGGGAGTAGAGCTTGTCATTTATGAGAACAACGGGACTTACTGGAGTACATTTTGATCAAGGCGACTTTCAAACAACGAATTCCAGATTTTCCTTCACAAAAGTGTTTTCAACAATGCAGATCCTTTAGAAGTTGTGCACCAACAACACGCTTTCTGCCTGTTTCAAATCACAAAAAACCGTAAATTTATGCGGCATTGTTTTGTACGACCAAGTGCCATCGAATGACAACACGGCATATGGAGGGAGTGTCGCACTCCCTATCGCTTGTGTTAAGTCATTTTGATTTCTTGTGTCATTTGGAAGTGCCCTGACAACTCATAAGCCACCTTAGTCCCCAATCCTATTGTATTGTCGAATTCACGATGTATATAACACATTTGCCTCAAAAACAATTGAGGATGCATTCATCATAACGCCTTGTGGGTAAAAAGATGCAGTCTTGAATCGCTTCCAGGCATGACTAATATAAAGACAGATGAAGGCATTACGCTTACGAATGAAAAGTTCTCCGTTTGACAATGTGCTCAAAAAAAGAATCAAAGCTTGGTAATCTTTACACAGCTAGTTGGTCGGATCTACAAAGCCAGAATTACCACCGCACCGGTAGCATAATTAAAACATCTCTGTATTATGCAAGAGACCAAACTTCAGTGCAAATAGCTACAGTCGAAACATGAGCGACCGCGTGTACGGAATCAATTTGATATCGCTCGTTCACCCTCTCTCCACCGGTTAAGACCTGACTGGTTGCCCTAAGTATGGTCACCTCCAGGTGGACTGGACCGTGATGCTTTTGTTTCGCATAAATGCCTTTTAATACCACATTTAATGTTCTCGATGATCACAACAAATCCCTTCAAATTTGGCACAAGGCTCTGAAAAAAATATTTGCTACTTCTACAGGGTGGCCATTATTAAGGTACGCTCCCAACATTAATTAGAAGAATACATTACTCATATGAATTGAAGGCATGCTAATAAGAGGTGACACTAAGCCGAGCACTTGCAAGATAAATACAGCCGCCAACAATACTAATACTAATATTTGCTTGGTTGATTGATAGACTTCTCTACTAAGTGAGCATCAGTAAGTAATCGTAGTGCTTGGCATAGTATTCTTGATGGCAGAGCACTGCAGAAGACTCTGCATATTTTTGTCGGTTTGCTTTTTGTTCCGTCCAAGAAACACTTGCCTTCCAAAACACTCACTGAGGCTATACTAGGCTACAGAATCATCAAGAATTCATCTGCACTCATGGTGGGCAGTGGGTGTCTCTGATAATTCCTACACGGTGTCTTCTCCTCCAATGACGTGCGACGAAGGACCCGAAATCCCTTTTGAATTTATGCCTGTAGTATTTTTCCTTAGGGATATTTGTAAGTGGCTGGGTGTGATGATGTAGCTTGTAAGTGCCATGATAAAGACTTGAGATCACTGTTATTTATTGACTGGCAGGTTGTCTGGTATGCAATCCATTCAATTGTGCTTGAAGCGTATGACTCGCTCTCATAAGTGAAACTGTTAGGTGAAATAAGTTTATTTGGAACACGGATTCAATGTTGATTGCATCGGTTTTTATTTTGCATACGACGATATGGTGGACAGATTTCGGGAGGGTTTTGATCACTAGAATACATTTAGAGGCTACAGTAGTGATGGATTACAGATATAAGAGTGATCCTCAGACTGTCATTAAGTATTATTTCTGTCGATTGGCATGCATTCTGGGTCATTACTACTGTTATTAATTTGTACAATGCACATAAACTTCTGTCTTCTTTAAGAGGTTTATGGGAGTTTGTGCCATTCGAGATTTGTGACGTGAAGGAAAGCTTGCTGTAATGGCTTCGGATGGTAATGTGTCAGTATTAGTGGCAAAACAGGTTCTTGCTTCCGTTTCGGATGTGGTTTGTTGATGGATGCTTGAACTTCGATAAGTTGAAGGTGAGAAAGGCGATGTCATCGTCGGGTACCCATGTGATTGCTTAAAAGTAAAGCAGTTCGTATCTGTTCTTGACCGTCTCTGAGTTAACCGTAAGAAGTGCATGGTTGTGTTAGGCATGATTCTGTGGTTGCCGCATGCGCGCGATACAGGTAATGGTGGTTGAACTAACCAAGATTGGTGACAGGTAGCTACGTCAGAATTCGATTCCTTAGTGGAAAGCATGCTCTCGAGGCGGTCGCTTCACTGCAGTATGATTCATTTCTGGGCTGCTGGTGTTGGAGTTGTAACTGTTTTGTGGCTTGGGATTCCGATATTAGGTATTGTGCTCCCGCTTCCGATGTCATCGCATTTGTGGTGTGGAAGAAGATCAGTACGTAAAGTAGATTGTGCAAACGTAGATCCAGCGCATCTATCCCGTCCTAACGACCATGGGAGGTGGGGTAAGCGCTGTCCGTACACGGTAGTGTCGCTCATCCTACTATAAGACTCGTGTGCGGATGTTAGATCATAATTGTAAAGTGTAAATGAGGTCTCCTTCACCTGAATACTTTTTCAATTTAGCATTGAGATGCGTAATGCATTTATCACCATATCGTGTGCGTACTTTGTAGAGGCTCTTTCGATACTTTCACTTTCGTTTCATTATCACCCATTTAAAATTGTATGCTGTGAAAGTGACTATTCAGAATGGTTCCCGACTGCCATTCTACTCCACTATTTCTCATCTTCCAGCCTTAACTCCTATGCATCAATCAACATTTTCGTATCATCTTCTCCGGATGAAGTCCTTGCCCTTCGTGATATTGGTGTCGTTTCGCTTCGCTTCTTCGATGACTTATTTACCACCGCATTAGGAACACCATTTTCGTCATTGCCGAAGGAAACACCTTGATCTGGGGCACTGCGTGGTGCGGATGAGATACCTAACAACTCGAGTTTGCCCAATAAGTCGTTCTCATCCTCATGTACTTGCAACAAAGAGCTCAATAAGTTGCCAGACATCATGGAGAAGTTCTATGTTGCCTTTCGTTATAATCACGCTATTAGTGGTCTTACGCTCTGTGAGGGTGACGGTGATTCAATTGACATCGGTTTCTGAGCCTTTCTCAACTTATCACTAGCAAGAGTGAACGCCAGCGACTCCGCATTGTATGCCACTGTTCAATCCGGATCAATGAAATTGTTCATCTGCTTGCCAGCAAAGAAGTCCTACAACAGCTGCTATATTCTCAGAATGCGCGTCGATCCACCTACCATCAATACATCGCGAATAGCATCTTTGTCCAAACTTGCATCATATAATGTCTGTTTCAGCGGATTCAGGGTCTTATAAAAGATATCTAGCACAGCTGGTTAAACTGAGTCTGTGTGAGGGTCGTACATCAAGAAGAAGGCGTTAGCATCCTCTTGGCCATCTCGCACGCCCTTTTCAGATGTCTGATGGCCCTCTTGATGGCCGTCAAATCCTTGCCCCTTTGCACTTGGTTGCACAACTGCACATAATGATTTACCATTCGAGATTGAAAGCCCTCGCCACTCAAGTTCGTGCCACCATCAGTCGATATCACCTTAAATGTTCTATTCTTATTGAGAAGAATGGACATAGCGGAGGTCTCACAATCTAAATCAAAGCCGAACACACCGCGCTGAGAGTTGGACTTTTCGTTTAAACCACACATAATAACGGCTGCAGCCAGCTCTTTGACGATCCATAGCACATTTAATTATAGCAATATTCCACGTCTCTGGTCGCCTGCCACTGGCTGTTACTTGTTGTCTATACACGCCTTTGCTGTCTCCCTCATTCTTAGCAGCGCCATGGACGAAATCTCCTCCACAATGAAATTTTCTGACTCATTTCAATGTTCCACCCAAACCGTCGATCCCACTACAAACTTGTGACCTTGAGTGGCCGATTCTTCATGTTGTCTTGCACAACCTCATCGTTGAGATGGTGTCCAATCAAAAGCTTTGCATCGAAAACCGTATTAATAGGGCGCAAAGCCGCCTGGTTTATGCTGCGTCACCGAGAAGACTCTCTTTGTTCGTAAAGACAACATAGCTTGGTGTTGCACGTGGAACTTGAACGCTGGCAATTATTTCCAACTTGCGGAGTTCGGAAAGCCCTAACGCATGGGAACTTTGCTCCTAACTTGACATTGATGACTAATTTTGTCGGCAAACCTCTGTTGAATGCACATATTCTTGCATGTAAAGACAATAATGATTGCTATCACAATCGCCACAACCTTTTACATCAACCGCAGGTGATCATCGGGAGCATTTTCGCAACCCAAGCGCAACTTAGTTCACACGCGCTTGTTTGAATCCTTTCTTTAGCTGCCACCAATTTTCCTAACCTCTTTACTGTTGAGGTTTTTAACGCTGCTCAAATTTTTTTCTTGCGCAATCTTAATTCAGCTTCTTCTTCCAGGTACGGATGTCCTTTATGCACGTTGGTTTGTTTTCCTGCGGCAATGGAAAGTGATTGGTTGGTTTTGCATCGTGCGTCGCCTCTGCTGGATCTCAACGGATGGCGTCCTTGAACGACGCTTATCAAAAACGGTTCTTGGTGGCAAAGTGGAAAATCCATGGACCTGTCGCATCGCAGAGTCCGGTATCAAGGCCTTATTTGTAGACGAGGATGGCCATGTGTAGAAGGGACGGCGTGTTGGCGCATTTTTGGCGGTATTTTGTGTTTGTGCACGTAAGTTTGGTTGTGGGTGCAGAGGTGGCTTTGGGCGTGACGACGATGATGGTCTTTTTGGTGGGATGTTAGGAGCATTAGCGGTCGCATGATTTGCGCGCGTGTAGGTCTTCTGAACGCAATTCCTGCGCATAAACTCCAGAGCGCTCATAAATGTAATCACGTAGGTAGTTTTGGTCGCCGAGATTTTGTGGTTTTGTGGTGCCTTCTTCTTCCTTGCAAGACCCTTCCTATCCTGCTTCATCGAACGCCATTTCCTAAAAATGGCGGAAAAATTTTCCGCGTCTGTGCCATGGAGGCTCTCGAATCCCTCACAGGTCTTTGAACCGCTTCTGGTTTCCATGCAATCAGTGCCTTTCATTGACTCATCGAGGCATTTCTCAAGGTACTCCAATAGACACATCTTCTTCTCGAACATTCTTCTCACATCTTCAGGTCTCGGCCAAAAGCAAAATTTTTGGGCTGGTGAGGCATCCTTGCTATCCTTTCCGCGCGGACACATTTCGTTCTGGCTTGTCGCTGGTAGTTTCAAAAAGGTCACGAGAACCGATTAACCCCACATGACATTTAGGCCATTCAATGAAGCATCATGCCAAATCAGGTGATTGAACATTCTTCTGTCTGACGAGCTGCCCCTCTGAGACCTCCTTAAACGCTCTGGCATGTTCTGTAAGTCAGAAGGGGAAATGCCCAAAATGGCTTGTGTCTGCAGTTAGCATGTCAGTTTTGGAGCGATTGGTGGCGAACACAAGCGTAAAAGTCTTATGATGCGCATGCACAACTCTGCCCACAATCGTGGCTATTCAAGGGACGAACTGAAACTTCAGCACCGCCAATGATCAGACTAATGTCATCGTGCCTTTTTTATAAGGTTTATAAAGGTAGAAATCCTTCTTGCTAAATCCCTACAACTTGGCACTTCAAGGCCTACTTTGGGGAAAATCAAACTCCTTTCAACTTTTCAAGCAATCGCCAACATAAGCTTGGCTCTTCTGGTTCCATGTAACGTTATAATAAGGAGGAAATTTGATGTCACGGCATTCAGTGAAAATGAACAAAACACTTTATCGTCTATCCTTATTGTTCGCCTTGCACAATGCTGGCAGAAGTGTCTAAACTTTTAGACTATATCAATGAACTGACTTAGTCTTCGATACTGCTACTAAACCACCACGTCCAGGTACCCACGAGATTTGCCGCAGAACTATTTTTGTGCGTTTATTAATAAATTCCATGTACATCACTCGTGCCTGTGTAGATTTCGATTCAGTTATGGAGCACTATGCCATAGTAACACAGAGTAGGTCACGCAGTTGTTTCCATGCTGCCATTCACTCAGCGGTGACAGAGGAACTCACTGTGAACAAAAACGCACCTGGTTTGTGCTGGCTCTCGTCTTTTCATTGTCTCGTCAACTCTCATTCAATTTTAAACCGATTTGGGCCCATCGCTTAGGTCGTCCCTCTCTATTGCCTTCTGCACAATACACAGCATCTCATGGCTTTTAAGCCACCTGGTTGAACCTACCAAAGCTAGAACTCGTTCCACAAATAATGCAACACGTTAAATTCAATTCCCATGCAGGTATGTTTTAACACGGTGTGCTAGCACAAAACCACTTTAAAATAACAACTTCCTTCCTGATAATGGGGAGAAAATTAGTGCCATTCAACATTTGGTTGCAATTTCCTTTATTACGAGTTGTAGTTATTGGGAAGAAGTTAGCAGTAGCATTTATTTCAAAAGGCTCTCACGACGTCCACGTGAGGCTTCGGATGTCTGTCTGCTCCGCAGACTCATGTTAGTGGGGCGACGACGGGTGGGCAAATAGACAGACAGGCAGTGGTCCAGTTGTTCAAAGCGATGCTGAAGTAATAGACAAAAAGGTTGTTTTGCAGTTGATAAGCAAGTTACCATCGTTGTCTGCCCAAAAGTACTTCCATCGACATTAGTGGAATAAAAATAGACACACAAAACAAAGTGGCAATCAGTTCCAGGAGATAAGGGCGAATGGTGCTAGTTACACAGAAGGCAGGATAACGGAGTAACTGTACCATCAGGGACTCTGCGCTTACACCAAATAAAACATTGGGAAATGACCAATGTTGCTTAGCTGGAGATTGTAAGCAGTAAGGAGGACACAGCAAGTACTTGGTTCCCACTGTCTCGTGTTTGTTCGCCAAATCTCCTCACCACGATGCAGTCGGCGAACCGAAAATGGGCATGAAAAAGCATTGCCTTAGGTTACAGGCTGATCGAATCTGCCTCGGAGGCAAAAAATCCCTGGCAAGGCCTCCGTCTTCATTCCCTCAGACTTTATAAGAAAGGCTGACATGTAAATTGCTGGCACAGTAAGAAACTAATGTTTAAAAGAAAAGGTTCCGTAAGTAGGCACCGAAGGGAACCAGAAATAAAGAACTGGTGCAGAAAATGTTTACAGTACATACGTGGACAATAAGGCGGGTAAATGCCATGGTAGAAAATATCCCATGCTATGAGGACATCTGTCAATGATGCGGCGAATCCTATAAACCTTACAGAAACTACTTATTTAAATCTATCTTAGCTAATGTTTGTCAAAGATGCTCACTGTGCTCCCGCCAGGTCGAAAAAAGGTTGTTTTACAGCCACCATTAGCTGTTCTGATGATTTTAATGTCAAAACTTCGAAAACATGTGCAGCCTACGTCGCAAGCCTTAGCGCACAGCTGCATGTGTAAAAATTACCACATCGTAACAAAAAAGGCTATGCCCTTTTGCTCATCATAGTTTTTTCTATAAAAACGACTTATCGTTTTGCAGAAGATCTGCTTTATGCATGCCCACTACACCACGATGAGGTGTAAAGCAGCACGCTTTTGCATAAGCATGTCTTGGGGGTGCACAAAAGATTACCTACAGCTACGAACCAAATAAAGCATCGTTTTGACGAAATGCCTGCTCCACACACTAGAGATTAGGGTCGGAACATGGAAAAGAGCAGAGCGCTCTCCTATATCTGCCTCAGCTTACTTCCCGCCTCTAAGCTAATCTCCTTATTTCCCCTTTAGTGATAAGTAGAATTTATTTCTTCTCTAAAAAACTGTTTCTAACATGCGTGGAAAAAATTCATCAGCATCAATCGATTCTAGCTGTAAAGTATGGGAATGGGAAGTGCAGCACTTGCTCCATTCTATCCTCCCACCATTTGTTCCCCAAGAAGCATAACTGGTCTTTTTACTATCACAAATTTTGTAAGCTGTCAAGCCTGTCCTACACTTTCTACCAACATATATCTTCAAGCAATTTAAGTAATGCAGATCCTGCAGATCAAAATTATGAAATATATTGACGATAACCTGTGGAGGCAAAGTGTTTTATGTGCCGCTAACAATGATCAGTTAGTACACAACATCATGATAACAACTGTCCAAAGTGCATCCTAGTCTTATTCAAGCAATGTGCAGATATTTGGTAAATTTTTAGGTCCGCGATAGCATTTCTACTGAGTAGATCCCTGTCTTCTGATGTATCTATGTATTTTAATAAACACAGTTAATGCACCAAAGAGGAAATCAATGCGATTGCCAATGACCATGAAACCAGATTAATAATTACTTAATTTAAAGAATCACAAATGAATAGATGAGCACTTAATGCAAGTGACTTGTTGACGTGTTAGTTGGATACAGTTACGCACGCGGCTGGCGTATGTGATGCGGCTTGCACACTGCACGAAGTCAGAATTAAAAGAGCGTTGGTAAAAAGATTTATGATTCACGAATGCACTTATAAATAAAAAAACTTTAATAGGCAGCGGCCAGCATGAATAGTCCATTGACTTAGTATGGTTAGCATCGATCAACTGCTAAGTCCACTCTTGCAAACTGACACGCTTGACACCCGCTCCATTGCAATGTAGCACTGTTTAAAAAAGTGAGCAAATGTTAGGCTTTTTAGGCTTTAGATGATTAAGCATGTAATGATGAAGCTTATCTATTTATGGGTGGAATAGCGGCGTGACCATGGTACAATTCTGCGCCCCTCATGACTCCGAGGCCAATGGCAAGTGCCAAAGCCGCATAATTCAGTTATTTAGAGGGCTTTTTCCTCACCTCTGCTGACTTTAAAATAAGATCATGCCGAATCTGTGACTATGTGTTCAGTTTACCTACTCTGATTGAATATTATGCTTTCATCACAGGGGCAGCTTTGAAAAAGCTCATGGGTCTGATATGAAGCAACCTAAAAGGTTTGAACTGACCACAAATAAAGAGTGCGTGGTTTCACAAACAAGAGGCATAGAACACTATCAAAGAGCAGCAAATACAAAGTGGAAGTGGACCCAGTGGGTCCTAGTCTTACCCTATCCATGCTTTCTCCCCTACATCGTCCTCTTTATCAATGAGCCCATTAAATATTTCCCGCATTGCCACCAGCTTTATAGCATTGAGGTACAAAATCCAGATGTTGCATTGCCCTAGAAACAAAAGTAATAATGACGAAATAGCAAAAGTAAAAGCATACGCGCCACACCAAAACATCGGTTCAAATGCAGCAAACGAGGAAGCAGATGAGATGTATAACATTGTCAGGCAGGGTCGATCATTCTTTTACCAAGTGAAGGCAAGCTCAAGGTAGGCGGCGAGTACGAGGCGGATTGGAAGGAATAGGGCAAAAAGAGGCAGTCTTGCCTCCCTATCTTAGCCCAGCGATGATTAAGATAACCTGATACTGGGCATTGCAATTGTAGATCATTGGAGATACGGTGGAGTAAATCCATCTAATGGTGAGCCACACCCACCACTCAAGTATCGGTTTACTCTGATAGGGCAAAGTCGGTTGTTTAGATACAGGACGGCCCTGCATACTGGGCACTTGAAAAGCACCAAAGTTACGGCAAAGAAAATGGGGTGACTTGCTGCCGCTCTATTATAATCGTTATTACTCACAGGTAAGTTTGGACAATAAGAACACAAACTACTGTTTCGCATCGAAGTCTTCCTTTTTGCGCATAGAAAACTGCAAAATTGTAAGGGCACTCAAGATGTCTCAGGGAAGGCGATTTGTCAGACACAAGGCTGTACAATTACCTCACCTATCGACTGCTTCATTGAATGGCTTGAACATTAGTTTATGTATGCTAAACTCGACTCAGTCAGGCACTTTAAGTTTAGTCAATACACATAGACTTGGTAAAAACGAAAAAAAAAGAATGAGTTACTTAGAGCAGCATGAGAGATGCACCGCAGACTCAAGTAAAAGTGATGAGTGCATGGACAGCAATGGTTTAAAGATCTGTGGAGACATTGACGGCTTTACTGTCGCAGACGCAAAGAATGTTCTTAACCGTTTCAAAAAGAACTCGAATCGATTAAGGTGGACAGGGATGGTATCAATCAGGAAACTGCCATAAATGTACAAATTGTTCGCCACGCAAACCACCCATTCCCAATGCAGAAGTGAGTCGGTGTGGTTTTATGGACCCTCAGAAATTGGGACGTCTTGGTTGCATCAACCTGCAGAGGATGATTCTTGCATCAGCTTCGCGCGGAAAAGGGCAATGGATGAGTGGTTTCACTTGCCACCACTACCGATGAGGTGTCTAGTGGCTCTCCCGCACATCGACTGCTCTAAAATGAAGTTGTGTGCGCGAGTGCACTGCATCTCATCGATTCCTTTCGACTAGTCAACCAATCCTTTGCCGCTTTGGAACAGATGTTCGTATCGGTCAATATTGAATAGGCCGACTAGCGCAGATTAGTCAGCAGCAAGGAGGACGTTAGGCGCATAAGTCGAATTCGATTTTCTTAATTTTGCATTTATCCAATCGTATTCCTGGCGAATTCAGAATGTCATAAAGGGTGCACGAAATCGCAGTATTTCGTCTCATGGTTTGCAACTTGATTTGCACTACGCCACTGTGTATTTGATGGAAATTTGCTCTGTTTGGTGAAACATTTTGAATTGGGTAGTTTTAAGCATCCCTTAACCTTTCAACGAACGCGGTAAGTCAAAGCAGTGTGGCAAAATAGAGTGCTAACCAAAATAAATAGATGGGTAAGAATTTACCAGCACGACTTGAAAGCCACTATGCAGAGAGAACATCAACTGTAGCAACTGAATTGCATGCACATTTAAGCGTATGACTATACAATCTCCCCATTCGTAACCATGTTCTTTCTGCTAATTTAAAGTTAACACCTGTGACTTCAACTCTATTTCTCTTTTCAATTAATCTTAGGATTTTGCCAAAATATGTCTTAACATTACCAATAGACTGAAGCATGCGTGTCATTCGTGCAGGGTGTGATGCTCTAGTCCGAGTTTTAAGCAAACAAATATTCATCAATACCTGGGTCAGGAGATTGATCTCGAGTTCACTCGTGGTGTTGCAACAATGACGGCATCAATAGCATTATTTTAGACGCCACCATCGACAACATCTGAGACGCTCATACCCTCCGTATTTAGTGAGATATCACCAGACATTCTAGCAAAGCAGGGCATCAAGGAGAATTGAAGCAACCAGGCCTCAGTAGTGAAGGATGAAGAGATGGCATCAAAGTAACCCAATATAAAGAACGAGATTGATGGAGAGGAGAGCAGGAGGGATAAATATATAAATTTCACTGACCATACGATGGTAAGAGCAGAGAAGACAAAGAACAGACAAATGAGGTTGATGGAGGCTTAGATCCACGACGAGTTGCTACTGCCTGCTTCAAGACCACACGAGGCACTACCATGCAAGATGGGTTGTGCATTACAGGACACTGCCGACCACGTTTGCGTCTCTTTACTCCCTTATTCCTTTCTCCTTCCGCCCTGTCCATCGTATCCCACTCCTTGATGACCGCCACTGAGCTGCTTTGCTCTGCCTTGCTCTGCGTAGTGCTGCTTCGTGTAATACTGTGCTGATTTAAGCCAACCTAATGGATGGAATGTGGTCTCCCCATACGTACTAACTAGCAATGGGTGGAAAGACAAATAAACTAAACAAATAGACATCTGCTAACATAGTAAAATACCAGCTCTTTTTGAACAGGTTGTAGTGCCCCATGACTGTCCTTTGGAATAAAAAGACCCCACTCTAGCAGAATGCGCGTAATCAGCTGAATGGAAGGGACTTGCGGCTACTGGTTAGTCTACTCAGCAGTGACCATATGTTTAACCAAGCCTTACTATCCTATACTGAGAGTTAGACAAGTAACGAACGCAGTAGATAGCCCCTCTCAGACCTAGTGGTCGAAAAGCGATACCTGGACTACCCTTGCACTCCATCCAACTATTCTTCATCGTGTTGTTTACAAAATAATCAAGAATTGCGAAACTGTTCTGGCCTACTTTACTCGTTTTAATCTTTCAAGCCAGGCGATGAATCTCGTTCAAGTAGTCCTTGGCTATGCTTTTTGATAGTGCAGCATGAGCAGTTTATCTAGATCATTGGAATGATATCTATGAGTAACCGCACCAGTTATTGTTTGATGGTCACCTAGTGATTCACGGAAATAGGCCATATTTCGGATGATAGAATGGTCAGCGTAATTTGTTCCTTTTTTAATGGCAGACCTGAGGGAAACAATCCTCGAGCTTGTTATGCGTCCTTTTTTGTCATCTCAACCCAATACCTACCTTATAGCAGTCACCAACGATTAAAGGGATATGTGCCAAGGAGTCCTAACTACGTAGAGTGATTTGCCTTTCCATCTTCTATCATTTTAGCAAATTTACAGCTGGAATATTTAAATATCTGCTTTCGATGAAGGGTCAAACAAGTAAAGTAAAGTAATAAGCTAAGCCCGCAAATGCCATTACTGCAGCTAATGAAGGACATCAGGTTTGGAAAGTGTGCAAGGGAAGTAAGCGATTGTTTGCCGTTGTATCGGCTTGTCGTTCATCAGCGACAAAGCTGATTACCGCGTCGATGTCATTGCTGCTGCAATTTATACTGCATAAAGAGGATTACGAAATTCTCGTGTTTGACCACTGCATTCTTTGTCCATAAAAATGGAAGTCAAAGAGCCGACATGAATGCGTGACGATTCGAATGGGCAAAGTGATTAGAACCAGTGGGATAACAGTTGGGAGAGGTCACTCCAAACCCTCCCCTCCCACAGGCGGCATCTATTTAAACCTCGACAACTCCATCACGCAACCCGTTCACACTAGCACATCCTAATAATGGTAGGTTTTTACTCATGTAAATTTATTTGGAAGTTCATTCATTTCCTCTATCGCCTATGATCGTATGCGTCCATAACATTTTAGGAACACAGTGACTGCAAACGTAAAATCACCGACCTCCCACTCGAATTGAGGTTGAGATTGTGCAGATATCTGGGTGCCACGGACTTGGTAAATCTCTGCACAAGCATTCCAAGCTGGAGTTACATTCTCTCTACTCGGCGGTCCTCCACTGTTCTGCGCCAGCACATTAATCAGTGGACCTGGTTGGATAAGCATCTCTACTCACTGCTCTTCTCACAATCTTCGTCGCTTTCTTTGCGAAATGCTTCCGAAGCGATTCAATACCAGAAAGAGCAAACTGACTCCTTCAAACGCGTTTTATCTAACCTTGGTTCAGATCAGGTCCACGATACTATACACTTCCGTGTTCTGCCAGACTTTGATTCAGCGCTACCGTCGAACTTGGAATTCACGATGCTCCTTAAAGCATTGCACTCTGAATCGCGTGATAGTTTTTCAGTGGACAAGTTTTCCATGCTTATGCATTTCTTTCTTACACATAAATGCCCTTTTATTAGAGATGCTGCAGACAGTGAAACCAGATGCATTTTCAAACGGTTCATGTCCGATCACGAATAAGATGGGCTGGACTGTTGCGACTGCCTAATCTTCCTAGCTGATCCTTCAAATTTTAACACGTGCAAGTTGATGGCTGCCACAAAGGCTCTCTTACCACATCAAATTCTGATTATTGCAGTCATCATCAATGGAAAGGAAAATGAGTCGAGTGAAATGGATTGTCTCGCGAGATTCCTTCAGGCGCTCGGTGACTCCAACACCTCCCCATTGGCTGCTGCGCCGACAAACTGGCGACTATGGTGCATTAAGCTCCGTCAAAGGAGCCTAACCAGCTGGTCAAATTTGCTGAGGTGGGGCTGTTATGACGTGATTTCGAGAAGGATGTAGAGTGGGCAAGTTGATGATTGTATGCCATCAAGGAGACAATGTATACAACTAAAGTACTTATGCATCACCATTAATGATAAGGTCTTGTCCTTTTATTTCTAACTTCTTTGATTAAGTGGTTTGATTGCAAATGCCTTAGAAAAGCCATGCAATCACTGGTGTGGAATGTAGTGCAATTGTAAAGTTGCCCTTCATTTTGCCAATTCATGTGACAGTGAGGACGCTCACATTTATTCGCATTAGAGCACCGCATTGACAAACACGAGATTTCGTTGGACAAAAGTGCTATTCTTGTGGGCTACGAAAACTGGTTGTTGGTGACACTAAACGCATTTTATAGCTGGTATTCGAAGATTTTGATTTTGGAGTTGAACACTGGAAAACACAACCAAGAAGGCGAAAAGTGCAAATGAATGCTGGTGCTCAGTTTGAAGACAACAACTTTACTTTCCCCTTAACAGCATTTATTAGATACATTAAGCAATCTATGTTATTGTGTGTGACAACAATTGGAGGTAATCCTCTACGAGAGGCGTAATTGAAGTGCGAATCCACACTTTAGCCTGAAGGGACTAGACGCCTTCTAGCAGTATGTAAATGGTCATGCCACGGGGAAAGGTTGAGGTATCTGCGTGCTGAAGCCCAACCATATGGAATCCCTTGGAAGCAAAATAGTAGGGCATGAGGTCTGCCTGCGATTTCGATCACTAAGGGAATGCCGCAGTCATTTGGTAGGGATAGAAATGGCAGGCACTTTGGCGGCAAAGGGATACTACTTCTCGGTGCAGTAGCTACGAGCTTCTGGCAGAAGATTGGGTATCGTGGGACTTTTTTGCATTTATTTCACTCTTCAGCCACCATTCTTAAGGCGAAGTGCATTTGATCTTTCTATCCACGATTCGCCGATGCCTGTACTTGACATAGCGATCAATGACTATATGTAGATTAAAGAGCTTGACAATGTGTGTCTACGCTATTTAATGTCTGTTAAACGAATGCTACCTTACCCATTTGAGGAGATGCAACTCGGCGCACAAAATGAAGCCCTTGAAAGTATAGATTGACTTGATACAAGTGTGTGCATCTATCTCTGTTGATAAGGTGTGCTTTCCGTTGTATGATTGTCGGCTCATTCGCACTAGACCTCTCTGCGGCAAACTTTCGTCTGGTTGTGATAACAATAATAATTCCTTAGCCCGATGCAGGAAAGGTGTGAGCAACCATGTGTGGTACTGAACGTTATTCTTTTGCAATGTTAAAAAGTTGATTAGGAAGCTCTTCTGAATTTCCATCGTAGAAATTAGATTATGGTGAAATCAAACTATCTCAAATTAAATTGCTTACCAAAATTTATGCAGTTCAAGTCGCGGTGCTGCTCTTTACTATTTCTGTTGCATATTGACCGCAGGAAAGTTATGATGTTCCAAACTATGCAGTCGCTTTTATGCTATTTCTTGGTAGAGTCCTCTGCAGTGTTCAGATCTGAAGTCAATTTTTGTCATAATGCGAGTCTGTGCTCCTTTCATATTTGACGCCTTTTTCTAGCTTCTTTTAGCTTTTTGCATTTGCTTGAATTCTGTTATGCATATGTACGAACTCAATGCCACTTTGAGGAATTCCATGTGATCCCTTGTGCATGCATCACCTTTTTACTTTTATTTGCGGTCATATTTAATCTTTCGCGTATTTGTACTGTCAATCTACCTCATTTTCCCTTCACTTCCCTTTTTGCTTATTAATTTTTTGATCTGAATTTTGTCCTCTATCGAAGTGCTTTGTGTCTTGCATTTTAAGCCAACTTGGATTACCTTTGCAGTAGTTTGCCGCTTTTTGCTCTGCCTGCCGTTTCGCAGCTAAATTTTCGAGGCGTTGCTTACTAGAATGGGTTAAATTCGGCAAGGTGGCCTGATTTATGTAATTTTTGAGTTAACCTGCCCAAATAGTGCCTGCTAACAGGCACGTTCATTCGTCTCCACGTAGCTTTCAGCATGCTTCCAACTAATTTGGTATGCATTAAGGCTAAATCAAACCTTCCACCTTGATAGATGCAACAGTTTTGCAATACTATGGCCTCAAGCCGATTCAGCTTTGCGTGTCTTTTCTTATTCCAAATATATGCTCTACTTCATTTTATTCAAAGCCAGATTATGCCTGGAAGCACCTGCCTAGTGGACAGTCAGTGTAGGGGTTGGTTTTAAATGGGTTGGAATGTGGCCCTACTTTGTTGACTAGGTAAGCGGAAAAGACGGAATTCCAAAGCAGTAATATCTGCCTCAAAATACTGCAACCAGAGCAATGTAAGTGAGCTAATTTAATCAGGGCCTTTTCAGCACTTTGGCACTCTTGGATGTGACATTGGACCAGGACATACCGTGTCCCTGTTCATCTCTCTGTGGGAACCAAAGCATCCCACTTAACACTCACTTGTACGAGTGCGGTAATGAACCTTCCCTTAAAACTCTTAAGCATAACTTCAAGTAATTAAGCCTTCTGTTATTCACGGACTTCGTCCAAGTAAGTCACTTTGCTAGGAACGCACTAGCTATTTCCTTGTTGTCCTTTGCCTTGTATTTTCACTCGCTACGACCCTCAACAACTTTGAAAACCCTTACATCTATAAACACTTTCTCTGTCACACGCTTCTCATAAAGCCATCGACTTTAAAGCTATCATTATTCATAAATTTCTTGGCAATTTTGTGCTATTGTAAAGCCAAATCTTGACATGCTTTTATTTTGTGCGCTGTAACAGTTTGAATGTCTGGTAGAGATTCCTTTGAGGAATACTAAACTTAACGCAGTTGGCAGAGAAAGGGTCAGATAAAAACTCCTAGTTTCACATGCACCTCATTGTAATAAGTAAGCGATGCCTGCATCTAGCTTAAAAAGCAACTTATATCCTGCTCCCCTCCCCACGCTGTGCAAATAATAAGATTATTTTCAGCCTTCTGCTCATAGTAGACAGTGTAGCCACCTTAAGGTCAAAAATGCCGTCCACAGGCTTAAATTGACGAGATCTCCGTAAGCGAAAATGTTAAAGATTATACGTCAATCAAGCCACGTGTGCATTCCATCCGCAAAAATTTCCAGACAAATTCAGTGTGGCGGAATTTTTTGGCTGCCGGGCACAAAGCTGCTTCATCTTGCTCATTTGGAATGCTGAAACACGGCAGCAGTCACCTCGCTTCCTACCGCCTAACTAAAGGTGGACGTTGAAATCTATTCCAATCACAGGTTTGAGCCACAAATCATTTCAGTTAATACCTCTCTACCAGCGACATTCTCACAAATGTTGATATTTAACTACATCAGGAGGGTGGTTTGACAGTCGCTGTTTCCTTTAAAAATGAGCAGTGGCTTACAGGCATTAAGCCAACCGAAGGAAAGTAAGTGGCAAGGAGCAAATGTGAATCTATATGGACAAGCTCGTACGGAAATGACAAAAAAATTGGCTCGCATTGGTAAAGCCACCATGAATAGGTGCGCGGTCTCTTCTGCTACGTAATTGCAGCCGGTCAGGTAGAAACTTGCAATTTTTCCTGGCAGAATTTTAGCTTGCTTCTATTGCGCCCGGCTTCTATCCCGCCGCATCAGTGCTGGAAGTCAGCACCTTGGGTCTAATATTCATATTTTGATAAGAATGACGCCTGCAGACATTCATCGCTTGCTTTGCTGACTGCAGTGAATCGAACTACTTACCTTCCGTTTGTAACCTGAAAATTTTACCAGACACTGCCTGCTGTAGAATTAAATGCATCCAGCGTCTTTTGATGAACCCCACCAATAAGGCTGGACGTTTATTTCTTCATTTATATGCCATCCAAAGCCACTGTAATAACAACTTTGATCAGCCGAATGTGGTGTCACGAAAAGCAGACAAGACGCTTTCCACGCGTCAATTCCGAATGGCGCCAAGCCCGATTTCGCGTAAGTTACTTGGTAGACTTCTACTACAGAAGGAACCGCAGCAATGGATAAAATCACTTTTTGTTTGGATGTCCTAAAGGAGAGGTTGCATCCACAGTTTTGAATGAATGCAGCTATCGACTTCTTCCTAAAAACTACTGGTTGTTGCTAAAGGGAATAATGGCCATTAGGAACTAAATTTTCTACACCTGTTTATGTAGCAGACGTATAAGGCCAGTTTGTGTAGACTGAATCGCACTAGGATTATGTGTTAGGTGACGCTCTGTACAAAACCACTAGTAATTTCAAAGGCAATGCAAAAGAGCATTCTTGTTGTGATACACTGCAAAGTCTAGCGGCGAGTCAGCCAATCTGTTAGGTCTCTCACCATTTGATTATCAACGTAAGGGCTTCAGCATCAGTAGTAGGTGGATCACAAAGTTTGCCTTTCGCAATCACACCAATTTGTATACGCAGACACCCTGGTCCTATTTAACATAACTCGCCTCCACTTGATCCCTTCTGGCAGCAATAATTTTTGAAAACGCGTACCATTGGCAAAGAAAGTAGGCCTACAAGAACATTTCATCATGCACATCGCGCTGTTTTAATTACAAGGTATTTGATTAATGCATAGTAGAGTCGAATGCAAACTTACCTTTGCTTCGAGGATGGCATATCACTATCACATCATGCAAACAAGGAACGAGGAAAGTGCATGTCTTTAACCTCGCAAACATGCCGCTTACCGGCATTTGTTATGTAAAGATCATCCCGTACTGAAAGCACGAAGCATGTTTCGCTGTGCGGCTCTAAATTTTATGTTGATCCATGCATATCATGCAAGATAGATATAGAAGTGGACTATCATGCCGTGGGTGGGCGCTCTACTACTTTCCAAAGCCCAATCACCCGTATTTCTGAAAAAGAATGGGCAAACAATAATGACTTCTGCCTTAAGTCCCTACCAAACAGTGTCACATTGTAAGTGGATTTGCTTCTTACCAGTCACTAGTGGATTTCTAAGCAGCACATGCAACAACCTTCCCGCTTAATCAAACCATTGAGATGACAATGAGCCCATTGCTGGAGACAAAATCTTTCGCTAGATCATCAGCTACTTGATGGTTGCAAATATATTTTCACGATCGCAAGATGCTGTGCGTGGTCAGTGGGCTTTGATGCTTCAGCTGGCTGAACACTGCAAGCGTGTGGTTGCAAGTCTTATTGAGAAAAATTTATAGGGGGCTTCTCAAAATGTTCAGTTCTCGACTACCGTGGCGAATTTGTGTCAGTTGGCTCCATGCTATGATCTCACGAACTGTTCTTGGGCTGTGTGAAAAAATGGCTTGTTCTGGTCTTTCTGTATCCTTAAATAATCCCTTAATATATAATGGGGCTAAATCATTGGTTCGAGCCTATTTCTCACAAAAGGCTAAGTTATTGCTACTATATGGCCATTGCTTTCTAACATAGCTTAATGACGAAGATGTGCCGTTCGGTCGTCCAGCACTTCACTTTAGCAACACTGAGCTGTCAGCTGTCAAGCTGTCCTGCATTCGGTGGAATTACTTCACTTTACTCCTGACGCAAAGCTCTGAACGCCATTTGTGAGTGCCATTTCAGGTATGAGAGTGCAATGTCGTAGATGCTGACAAATGCCCCCTTGGAAACGATATGGAAGTGTGAAAGTCCTTTGCTAGGTCTATTATAGAAGAATGCTGATTTGCTGATAGAATTTGGTAATGCAATTGATTAACTTGACTTTACATTTACTGAGATGAGTTCGAAAGAATGCACCCGATTTTCAATTGAGGAATGATGCTTGAGGTGTAGACGAACCCGCCTGGGTCCACGGGTAGCATGAAATGCACTATTTCTCTGTTTTAAGGCGACCGATCAAAGATTTCATTCAAGAATGCCAAAGATTTTATTTTAAGATGAAATGCATGCCGTGGAATCGAAGGAATGTAGAAACAAAGTCGTAAGAAATAAGGAATAGGTAAAATTAGGCTCAAAATGGGCTACTTTTAGAGAGTCAAGTTTTACTGAATGGCAGTGTGGCGAAACTGCGTGACCTCTGTGCCACCATGGTCAAAGTGCAAATAAAGCATCGGAGCTACACAGTTTGATACAGACAGATAAATTAATAAGCGGCAGATTTCGCGTGGATCTAGAGTTCTGTTTTTAAGCAGTGATGTAATAGATGTCACGATGTTTCAAATAATGTTATTTAAAGATTTTGCACGCAATGGACACGAAAGGAAGCAGTAAACGAGTCCGACAAGAACTTGCCTAATTCGATTTGTTTTTCTCAGCGTCTAACACTACTGAGATTATGCTACACAAACCGGATTACTGCGTAAAATGGAACCAGATTACTCCAGCGGAAGACAAGATTTGCTTGATCAATCAAAAGTAAATTAGGAAACCTTGATTCAGCGCACCTTGAAGAAGCTAGTAAAATGGATCAAGGTGCCATGATTTCTGCCCAACTTAGGCCAGCTGCAAATTTTGCAGTGATGTCCGTTGCAATATCATTAGTGTAGAAAGTCGGCTCCATCTCCTTTATAAATAGATCCATGGGTAGATAGCTGTACGCAATCCAAGATCATTGGGATGCCAAGTACATTGTGAAATGGTGAGGTGATTTGATAAATGAGGTTAAGTCAAATGACCCATCCACGTGCTTTAGAATCCGGGTTCTCAAGATATTGTCATTTTACATGGCTCGAAATTGCAGATCCACTGACGTACGACTAATATTCACAAGTTCACTTAATTGCACTAACAATCTCTGCTGATCTCGTCAAACTCAAACACTGTCCTAAAACGTGATGCCATTACTTTTGGAATCTTAACCACCTACTTTGCTATGACATCTGCACTGCTTGCGCGCAACATGCAAATAGCTGGATTCAAAATAGGTCCACTTCCCTATAAGTCGCTTTCTAACATGGTTGACTTATTCCTTTCCAAAAGTTCTCCAACTTTTAGCAGCTTATTTTGCTAGCCATTCCTCTGGTAACAATACGATACTTGTGTGTAAAGACACATGGCAATGGGCAAACAGAAATTAAGGGAACGGTACACAAATCCTTCTCATTCAAACAAGCACATATCGTGGACATTTCCCAAGTATATAGCTTTGCATTTTGATGGACTCAACAGACGACTGTT